>CM070873.1:207126244-207168744 GCA_036365515.1 Torymus aiolomorphi | reverse complement strand
CATCTACGTTTCTACGTCTCTGTCTCTGCGTTTCTGTCTCTAATCGATGTCTCTATATCTATGTTTCTACGTCTCTGTCTCGACGTCTCTGCCTCTTCGTCTCTGTCTTTACGTCTCTGTCTCTACGTCTCTGTCTCTAATCTATGTCTCTACGTCTCGGTCTTTACTTCTCTGTCTCTATGTGTCTGTCCTTACCAATCAGTCTCTACGTCTCTGTCTATACGTTTCTGTCTCTACTTTTCTTTCTCTACGTCTCTGTCTCTACATCTCTGTCACTACATCTAGACTTCTACGTCTCTGTTTCTCTGTATCTACGTCTATGTCTCTATTTCTCTGTCACTATACCTAGATCTCTACGTCTCTACCTCTACGTCTTTATCTCTAAACCCCTTTCACCACGTCTTTGTCTCTAATATCTATCTCTACTTTCTGTCTCTACTTATAGTCTCTTCGTCTCGGTCGCTACTTTCCGTCTCTACGTCTCTGTCTTTACGTCTCTGTCTCTACGTCTCTGTCTCTAATCTATGTCTCTACGTCTCGGTCTTTACTTCTCTGTCTCTATGTGTCTATCCTTACCAATCAGTCTCTACGCCTCTGTCTCTACGTGTCTGTCTCTAGGTCTCTGTTCTTAAGTCTCGGTCTCTGCGCCTCTGTTTTTACGGCTCTATCTCTACGTCTCTGTCTCTATGCCTCTGTCTCTATATCTCTGTCTCTCCGTCTCTGTCTTTATGTTTCTGTCCCTATTCTTCTTTCTTTACGTCACTGTCTCTACACCTCTGTTTCTATTTCTATGTATAGACGCCTCTGTCTCTACGTTTCTGCCTCTACTTTTCTTTCTCTACGTCTCATCTCTACATCTCTGTTTCTATTTCTTTGTCTCCATTTCTCTGTCTTGACGTCTCTTTTTCTATTTCTCTGTCCCTACGTCTCTGTCTCTATGTCTCTGACACTACATCTAGATCTCTACATCTCTGTTTCTGTTTCGCTGTATCTACGTTTATGTCTCTATTTCTCTGTCACTACACCTAGATCTCTACATCTCTACCTCTACGTCTTTATCTCTATACCCCTTTCACCACGTCTCTGTCTCTAATATCTATCTCTACTTTCTGTCTCTACTTACTGTCTCTTCGTCTCTGTCGTTACTTTCTGTCTCTACGTTTCCGTCTTTACGTCTCGGCCTTTACTTCTCTGTCTCTATGTGTCTGTCCTTACCAATCAGTCTCTACGCCTCTGTCTCTACGTTTCTGTCTCTACGTCTCTGTCTCTAGGTCTCTGTTCTTAAGTCTCGGTCTCTACGCCTCTGTGTTTTCGGCTCTATCTCTACGTCTCTATCTCTATGTCTCTGTCTCTATATCTCTGTCTCTCCATCTGTCTTTATGTTTCTGTTCCTACTCTTCTTTCTTTACGTCACTGTCTCTACACCTCTGTTTCTATTTCTCTGTATAGACGCCTCTGTCTCTACGTTTCTGTTTCTACTTTTCTTTCTCTACGTCTCTATCTCTACATCTCTGTTTCTATTTCTCTGTCTCCATTTCTCTTTATTGATGTCTCTTTTTCTATTTCTCTGTCTCTACGTCTCTGTCTCTATTTCTCTGTCACTACATCTTGATCTCTACGTCTCTGTTTCTCTTTCTCTGTATCTACGTCTATGTCTCTATTTCTCTGTAACTACATCTAGATCTCTACGCCTCTACCTCTACGTCTTTATCTCTAGACCCCTTTCACCACGACTCTGTCTCTAATTTCTGTCTCTACTTTCTGTCTCTTCGTCTCTGTCGCTACTTTCTGTTTCTACTTTTCCGTCTCTACATTTCTGTCTCTATGTTTCTGTATCTAGGTCTCTGTTTCTACGTGTCTGTCCTTACGTCTCGGTCTCTATGCCTCTGTATACGGCTCTGTCTCTATGTCTCTGTCCCTCCGTCTCTGTCTCTATGTTTCTGTCCCTACTCTTCTTTCTATACGTCACTCTCTACAGCTCTGTTTCTATTTCTCCGTCTTGACGCTAAATTAATAGGAGCACGATGGCGGGGCACACAGGGGGTCTATTGTTTGTAATTTTTAACGCCGATAATTAAACCGTGAAGGCCCAAGCAGAATCTGAGTCTGATTCTTAATGCCTGAGACGAAAATAGGAAAGCGAAAAGAGAAATTGCTACGATTTATAGTAAAAAGAAGCTGATGGGGAGCGGATGGGAAGTGGATGGGGAGCGACGGGGAGCTTGGTGGAGGGGGGGGGTGAGCGGTTGGGGAGCGGATGGGGAGCGGAGGGTGACCGGCCTTAAATTGTCACTTTTGAGGGGTAAAAAGGGGAGCGGATGGGGAGTTGATGGGGGAGTGGATGGGGTGCGGATAGGGAGCAGAGTGGGGAGCGGAAGGGGAGCGGTGTGGGGAGAGGCCCCGACCAATAATTGAGGGGAGGGGATGGGGAGCGGGTGGGGGCGGATGGGGGAGCGGATGAGGAGCGGATGGGAAGCGGCTAGGTCGTAAGAGAAAATACTTACAACTATATAGTATAGGAAGATATATATAATATATATTTATCTGTTAAATATAAATAGGATATATTATAATTTTATTATTATTGAAATAATAAGTCCTTGGTTTATGTTTTAGCCTGGAATATTTGTCGTCTTTATTTTTTGGTCCAGTAATGATACAAAAATTTTTTATATTTATAAGTATAGCGGAATTCGTACTTTTTGTACAACATTAAGAGAAGAATATTTATTTATTGATTCTAATGACAGACTTGTTATAAGTTAAGAAAATTTGAAGCTAATGGCCAAGCTGTCAATGTAAACTCTAAGATGTTATTTTTTCCCTAATATTCTCAGTCCCGAGCATGTATATATCCACAATATATCACTATCTAAATGTTTCGTCAACTCTCGGAGAATTTTTTTGTAAGAGAAAAGAGTTTTAAATGAAAATTACAAGTGTTGGAAAATCAAATGCTTTTACTTTAAACGATATCTTATTAAAATGTAGAAATATAGAAAAGTGTTTCGCCCTCGGCACTGTCTGTTGGGCTCGTCAGGAGGACGCAGACAGGCCTTGCCTCGACACACGTGATAAAATTTTTTAGAAATCGTATCACAAAATCTTAGTGACACTGGAGTATCTTATATATTCTAAATGCAAAATTTTTGTTACAATTTGACAGGCTCCATCTATTGGGAAAATCCCTCCGCTTTGGCCTAATTACAGCGGTCCGATAGAACTTTATCTATTTTCCCAATAGATGGAGCCTGTCAAATTGTAACAAAAATTTTGCATTTAGAATATATAAGATACTCCAGTGTCACTAAGATTTTGTGATACGATTTCTAAAAAATTTTATCACGTGTGTCGAGGCAAGGCCTGTCTGCGTCCTCCTGACGAGCCCAACAGACAGTGCCGAGGGCGAAACACTTTTCTATATTTCTACATTTTAATAAGATATCGTTTAAAGTAAAAGCATTTGATTTTCCAAAACTTGTAATTTTCATTTAAAACTCTTTTCTCTTACAAAAAAATTCTCCGAGAGTTAACGAAACATTTAGATAGTGATATATTGTGGATATATACATGCTCGGGACTGAGAATATTAGGGAAAAAATAACATCTTAGAGTTTACATTGACAGCTTGGCCATTAGCTTCAAATTTTCTTAACTTATAACAAGTCTGTCATTAGAATCAATAAATAAATATAATTAAACCGCTTTGGCCTAATTACAGCGGTCCGATAGAACTTTATCTATTTTCCCAATAGATGGAGCATGTCAAATTGTAACAAAAATTTTGCATTTAGAATATATAAGATACTCCAGTGTCACTAAGATTTTGTGATACGATTTCTAAAAAATTTTATCACGTGTGTCGAGGCAAGGCCTGTCTGCGTCCTCCTGACGAGCCCAACAGACAGTGCCGAGGGCGAAACACTTTTCTATATTTCTACATTTTAATAAGATATCGTTTAAAGTAAAAGCATTTGATTTTCCAAAACTTGTAATTTTCATTTAAAACTCTTTTCTCTTACAAAAAAATTCTCCGAGAGTTGACGAAACATTTAGATAGTGATATATTGTGGATATATACATGCTCGGGACTGAGAATATTAGGGAAAAATAACATCTTAGAGTTTACATTGACAGCTTGACCATTAGCTTCAAATTTTCTTAATTAAGAGAAGAATGTTGAAATTAAATAAAAATCTAGAAATGATTTATAAAACCATTTTTTACGATTGCGCTTTTAATGTCCATGTATAAAGATAATAAAACTTGACTCAACTTTTAAATAATTATGTAAATCATAGTAAACGCAATTACATTAACTAATATTATTATACAATTTTTAATCTTCTATACTATTGCACAACGGTACTATTATACAATTGTTCAATTGCTATTATACAACTATAGTATTATATAATACTATTACACAATTTTCACCTTTATCGAGCTTCATAGCAATTCAAGAGAGTAATTCCAGTATTGCAATGCCAAGTGCTGCAGGGGCTTTATGGAGGTAAGCGATATATCGCAAATATCTCGAATGTCTATGACAGCGCTACAGAAAGCATGTGGTGGTAATTTAGTGATATTCGAATCTCAGCTCGAATCTCAGCTCGAATCTCAACTCGAATCTCAGCTTTTTCGTAAATATCCATAAGAAAAGCACAGGCTGTATTTAAAATAGTAATATAGCCGTCCGTTTTTTCGCAGATTTTCGATATATCGCTTACCTCAATAAAGCCCCAGCCACGCTTACCTTCTCGTTTAGCTCGGCTGTGCTCTTATCATCTCTGTACAATACAGCTCCCCTGATGAGAGCACAGCCGACCCGAACGCGAATATAACCGAGACTGCCATGCACGGCGTTGCTACTCTTCGATCACGTTCTCGATGTAATAACTGAATTATTTATAATTTCTTTCAGGGTATTAGATTGTGTACTAGCAATGTATTAAATTTGGCATAGGACATATATAAGTATTTTCTTGTACGTTCATAAGGATACAAATAAATACAATATCAGTTGTTGGTACGATTGTCTCTTCTTCATCAATCGCTTCCACTCTTTGCATTTCTTTATAAAATCTTCGATAATAATTACTTGTATGAATTATATTACAGATCGTTAATTCTCGTTTTGTTTCATCATCTGCGAGAAATCCTTTAATCCTTACGTATCGTTTGTCTCTCAAAAGAGCAAATGAATTGTTTGATCGTTTTTTTTTCTTTAAACATGACTCAAATAGACAGCTATCTTTTACCATCTTGATATGAAATTTTGAGTTTTCAAACAGTTGCAGACTATTTATTAAACTGCTGTCAGGACTGCACCCCTCCCCAAAATAGGTTATTTTGTCTATTTTAGATGATTTTTGCGTTTCAACCGATACTATTTCGTCACAGAATATTTTTACAATCTCATCAGCATCGGCATACACACGCTCGTGGACAATGTTTGCGCTGTGATTGACGTGTACAAATCGAACTATTTGTTGGGCAACTCCATTTGCCGACTTTATTGCCTTCAATAAATAGTGAATAGCACTTTCGAAGCTGAAAGTTGAATGTGCCCAAAGAGGTCCATGATCCAAAACACTTTTGCTTATGTGTTCGAGTTGATGGACATTATATGTCATGGCTGTTTCTCGGAAATACTCTTGAGTTTTCGCTACGAATTTATGTAGCATTTCATCAGCTTTATTAAGATCATCTATGGAAATATTCGACTTTAACAATATGTACACGCTTTCGGCAAAAAGCAGCCAGTGATTCAATAATTTTTTATTTAAAATTAATGAGAATATAGAGACACTATAAAATATCGCAAAACTCTCCCATTCTCTAGCTTTCCAGACTTTTCGCATACTTAATGGTCTAGTTAGACGCGAAACTTGTTCTGGGGCAGCTATAGAATTAAGAATTTCATCAAATATTCCAATATTATCAGGCGCCATTTGGACATAATACTCAGTGAATTGCTTAGCAACACCTTCTAAAACGCAATGCAAATAATCAGGGACGAATCCAGATATAATTTTGAAATGGTCCAAATTTACCAAGGTAGATGCATATCTTATTCCATTAACGGGATTTTGAGGGTTAGACCTTAACATTTCTTCTACAGTGATATCATCGTCTCTGGTATCTGGTGGAGTTTCTTGTAATGTATATCGCATGCTACCATCGGAGTATACACCAGGATGTAGGCACCAATTACATCCAAAATGACCGTTAAACTGTGTGATGCCTTGAACTGGAGCACGTGCAATAGTGTCCGCACAACAGCTCTTGTCCTTCAATTTCACATTGTATTCCTTTACTTGATAAATTATTTATAACATCGACAAGGGGATCTAAGAAAGTATTCATCTCCGGTTTATTTTTGTGGCACCATAAACCGCATGTTATAAGATTATTCATCCTGAGTTGGATAGGTAACTCATTAATCATGAGATATATTGGCCATACAGAATATTGAGAACTCTTAAATTTGGCTGCTCCATCAGTATTAAGGATAGTTGTGACATAATTATATCTATCCTCTTGTGGTAAATTATTTAAAAAGTTTTTGTAGGTATTACCATCATAAATATCTTTTAGATGGCTATCTTCCCCTTGTCTTTCTCTGGTTATGTAATTATACTCTTTTCCATGTATTCGTAATAGATCAGATACCGCTGTCGATGGATCGATTATTACAAAAAAACTAGTGTTGCTAGGGTTTGTAAGATTTACATCTTCTTGACAAACATTACATACAGTAATGGAGTTTATTTCTTCAAATTTTCCTATGTAGGCTTTGCAATTGTGACAAACTGCATGGAACTGTACTCCGGTACTTTGATTCAATAATTTATCCATTGTGTAGTGCGAGTCCGGTAATATCGGCTCCCGAAATATACTATTTACAACTTTAAACAAATTAGACATTGCTGATATCGGTAGACTATTACATATACTATATTTCAAAACCATTAAAAAAATTTCACCAACGGTTTTGTCAACCGGGGTGGTAATAATTTTTGAAAATTCTTCACTATCCATGAACTCCTCCAGATTTTTGGGTTTGTTTTTCGATGCACTAGTTTTTTCATTATGCTGATCCAAAATACTTCTCAAAAAAATTGTTGTTGCCAGTGGTTCAATTTCATCAGTGTCACTTGGTATATTCTATAAATATAATAATATTACTATAATTAATTCAATTATTATCATGCACAGTGATTATTTATAGTAAGATATTAACTCTGTTATTCATAGTTTATAACATACATTCTATACAGAAGAAAATTTAGAATGACCTTCAGTGATTCTAAATTGCATACGCCTGTATGTGTCTGTGTCCGTACGTGTGCGTGTGTGTACGTGTATCTATCAGCGCTGTTAGTAAAATCCTTTCAACATGGCCGCGATGTGGCAGCCACTAGATTTCTAGTGATTTCTGGTGACTGCCAAGATAGTTTAGGGATTTTCTTGAGAGCGGTCCACCGCAGCGCCGACGCGGCTGTCTGCGCCGTCGGTGGCGCACGGGGCAAATCGGGACGGAGCATTCAGAGTAGATGTATGCAGGTTATGTTTGCTTAATTCAATTTAGACAAATTGCGGGGAAGATGTGTTGACATTAATAATATGCAGAAACACGTTTTAGCAACGACGGAGAGAAAATTAGATAAGTATTACTTATTATTAAATTTGATTGTGTATTTGAATAATTCTGAAAGCAATAAAATACTTTTGCATAATCATTCAAATACTCAAAACATTCTTCGACAAATATAAATTAATTTTTGTATAGATCCTTTGTGTGTACTTTTTTTTATTTCAGAAGATTGTACAGCCGTAATTAATATATATGGACCAATGAAGTATAAACTGAAGTTTATTTATTCAAACAGACAACCAGACATGAAGAAGGCAATAAGGATGTCCATTAAGTCTACAGTCCTCAAACATCAAGTTTCTTAAATAATTATAAAATAGTTTTGTCGATAATGAAGAACAAAATACTAGAAACAAAAAGAACAGTATGTAAAAGAAACCAATCACCAAGTGCAGTTGCGATGTTTACTTATTACAGTGGAAAGTAATTTTATACTCCGTGCTGTGTTAGAGCAAAATCTATAAATGATATTTAAAAGCTCATAAATTATGCAGCAGAATCATCCACAACTTCTAGTTTGGATCAAGCTTTAATGTGCAAGAGTTTTTGTTTTTACATTTTCTTTAAAATAGAGAAAGGTAAATCACATGTACAATATGTACTGTGTGCGCTTTACATTATGCTTTGGTACAAATACCAATATTGTTATAGTGAGTGATTAATGTTTTATAATATAAAAACAATTTTAAACAATTAATAAAAGTTTATTCCAATGAATATCTGACTGCATTGTGTGTTTATTCATTTTATCTAAGAATAATATATCATATTATATATCACAAACTATATTTGAAAAGATAGGAAATTCAATAAAATTACAATTTAAATTTTCAATATAATATACCTCAAATATAACTTACTCTAAACATAAATTCTTTATATTACGTTTCAGAGATAGATAAAAATAATTTGAAAATACTTTCTAAAACCATTCAGATGAGATCATTGGGTGTCGAAATGAAAATCTTTTTTAAAATTGACAATCGACAAACTTTGTTGATGAGAAGTGTGGCTTGCATAGTCAGCTTTCACTATAGAATTAGTACTTTGTAAAAACCATTCTCATGAAATTATTGGGTGTCGAAATAGAAATCTTTTATAAAATTGATAATCGACAAACCTTGCTGATGAGAAGTATGGCTTGCGCAATCAGCTTTTACTGTAGAATTAGTCTTTGTAAAAACCATTCCGATGAGATCAATGGGTTTCGAAATGCAAATCTTTTTTAAAATTGATAATCAACAAACCTTGCTGATGAGAAGTATGGTTTGCGTAATCAGCTTTTACTATAGAATTAGACTTTGTAAAAACCATTCCGATGAGATCAATGGATTTCGAAATGCAAATCTTTTTTAAAATTGATAATCGACAAACCTTGCTGATGAGAAGTATGGCTTGCGTAATCAGCTTTTATTATAGATAATTATACTTTGTAAAAACCATTCCCATGAGATCAATGAGTTTCGAAATGCAAATCTTTTTTAAAATTGATAATCGACAAACCTTGCTGATGAGAAGTGTGGCTTGCGTAGTCAGCTTTATTAGTATATATAGAATTAGACATTGTAAAAATCATTCTTATAAGTTTTGAAATCAAAAGTAACAACAGGGAAATAATGCTCTGTGATATAAATAAAGGCCCCTCGAAACAGTATGTGCACCATTTATTGACTTTGTACAAAGTATTCTCATGAGGATTTTGGATCTTAAAATGGAAATATCTGCTTTAAACTGATAATAGAGAAAACCTTGCTGATAAAAAGTGTGGCTTGCATAGTCAGGTTTTAGTATTAGAATAGACTTTGTAAAACCATTCTTATGAAACCAAAGGCTTTCAAATAAAAATCATTAGTCGTAGTTATAACAGGGAAATAATACTGTGATAAGAATGTAGACTTGTCGAGCCAGTATTTGCATTTTACATATTGACTTTGTACAAACCATATGAGAACATTGGGTTTCGAAATGGAAATCTCTTTTTAAATTGATAATAAAGAAACCTTCCTGATAGAAAATGTGGCTTGCGTAGTCAGCTTTTAGTATTAGAATTGAGTTTGTAAAAATCATGCTATCAAACTATAGGCTTTAAAATAAAAATATTTAGTCTAAGTAGCAAAAGGGAAATAATGCTCTGCGATATGAATGCAGGCTTGTCGAGGCAGCATTTTCATCTTATATTGACTTTGTACACCCCCATTCATATGAGAACATTGGGTTTCGAAATGGAAATCTCTTCTTAAATTGATAATAGAGAAACCTTACCAACAAAAAGTGTGGCTTGCGTACTCAGCTTTTAGTATTAGAATAGACTTTGTAAAACCCATTCTTATGAAACCAAAGGCTTTGAAATAAAAATCATTATTCTAAGTAGCACCAGGGAAATAATGCTCTGCGATATGAATGTAGGCTTGTCGAGCCAGCATTTGCATTTTATATATTTACTTTTTACAAACCATTCGTATGAGAACATTGGGTTTTGAAATTGAAATCTCTTCTTAAATTGATAATAGAGAAATCTTGCTGATAAAAAGTGTAGGTTGCATAGTAAGCTTTTAGTATTACAATAAAAGTTGTTAAAATTATTCTTAAAAAACCATGGACAAAGTCACAGCAGGGAAATAATGCTGCGATAAGAATGTAGGCTTGTCGAGGCAGCATTTTCATCTTATATATTGACTTTGTACAAACCATTCATATGAGAACATTGGGTTTCGAAATGGAAATCTCTTCTTAAATTGATAATAGAGAAACCTTACCGATAAAAATGTATGGCTTGCATAGTAAGCTTTTAGTATTACAATAGAATTTTAGTATTACGATAGAATAATAATAATAATAATAATAGAATTTGTAAAAACTATTCTTATGAAAACATGAACTTTGAAATAAAAATATTTAGTCGAAGTCACAACAGGGAAATAATGCTGCATTTGCATCTTTTGACTTTCTATAAATCATTCTCACCAGAATTAGGGATTTTGGACACCAATTTGTTTACTGTAAATAAGTTTTAGTTAAAGCTCGAAAATGACCTTGCTTGAAATGTAAATCATTTCGCCAAGAAGATTTTCCATCAACTATAAAAAGAAAGTAAAACAAGTTATAACTAAGCTCTCATTATCATTGTTTAGAATAAAAATACGCGAAAAATGTGTATGGTCGGCTTTAGCGCGCAGAAATTTTGTTGGCTCGTTTCTATAGACGTATCCCTGCTAATACAACCCCGAACGAAATTCTTGGTTTTTTGTTGTACAGCTCAATATCTATAAAAAAACCGTAAATTTCATGCCAGGTTACATTAGCTGGAATGCGCCTTGAGACGCGTAAAAAATTGTTCGGCGCTCAAGTCTTGCCAACTCAGCCTCAACTTTAAATTCGTTACCGAAGCTTTCATTCAGCCCGCCAGTAAAGCAAGAGCCGAATCGTGGTCGGAACGAGCCGAAAGTAGCCGAACTGGATCGCCGTGGGCCCACGGTATAGCGGTCGAGGCTATTCCGGCGTTTTTTTCCTCCGGAGTTTCATTTTTATAACTTTTCTTCGGCTTTAATTTGATCTAAATCGAATATATATAATAAGCGAGTTTTGTATAAAATTTTGGTGTTACAACTTTTATTTGAACTTTATTTGATATCTCAAGTTTTTCTCGAGTTACAAGCAAAAAAGGTAATTCCAGCTAATTTACATTAATTATAGGCATAGTCTGTTGCTTTTTTTAAATTGCATTTTTGTCCATCGATATTTACGATCTGAATTTACCATATTCATGTATGAACAATTCAATCAGTTTCGTGAAAAGTCGATTGCAAATCTCATTTTAGTGGACTAAAACACCTGTGGTATATAATACGCGACGTTTTCTCTCCTATGCTTTGTACACCCACCCCCTTCTTCTATCTATGCAGGTATATACGCGCACCGCAGCCGCGCTCGCGAAGTTGCGCGTTCCCAGCGCAGCGAATGTTTACATTCATCTTTTGTCTACGCGCGTGTACGCATGTTATACAAAAAGATTGCAAAATTATTTAAATATTTACTGTTATACTTGCGTTCTTTCAAGTATTATAGTTATTAGTGAGTTGTTTTGAGTATTAATTATTAGTGTGATAAGGAAAGACACTTATTGTGCATTGTTCAATTACCGTGTTCTACCAAAAACACGGTAGTTTGGTTATAAACTTTGGTTCTACACCAACAAAGTGAAAGTAAAACTTAAAAGAAGAATTCCTGCACATACAGTTCAAAGTTTATGTAAGTATAAACGTTTTATTAGCCTTTTTTAACGGTGTTCTTTAAATGGCGTTCACGTAGGCGAGTCAACGAAGGTCATCAAAGGTCTAAAATAATATTCCCTTATAACTCGAGAACGATAAGAGATATCGAAAACAGTCCCAAACAAAAATTGTAGAGGGTAGAATTGTACACGAGAATGACCTATCACTTTTTCATTTTTGATGAAATTAGGCTTGAGAAAAGCACGCAGAAGTTGCAAACCATGAGCGCCCAGTGGGAAAGGGTGGCGGGGGGCCTGCTCCCGCGCGGCTGCGTGCCGCATCAAAACACAGTCACGAGCGGCAAGTCCATCTAACCGCTGCGCCGATGCGCTCACGGTTTGTAACTTCTGCGTGTTTTTCTTAAACTTAATTTTATCAAAAACAAAAAAGTGATAGGTTATTCTTATGTAGAATTTTACGCTCTACAATTTTTGTTTGGGACTTTTTTCGATACCTCTTGTCGTTCTTGAGATATAAGTAAAAAACCGTTTTCGTGGGTAGTTTCTTTGCCAAATTGGGGGTGAACCCGATGTTTTTCGAAGCTGCATTTTTTACCATCGTTTTTAGACGGTGTGTTTTACCAAATATCAAAAATGGGCGAGCAGCGTACTCCCAAAAAGACGCACAAAAAAAAACGAGTTGACCGACAACGCAAAGACGCCAGTATGAAACCTATTATCGAATAAAAAACCATTATGACATTTTTTCGTCCCGATGGTCAGTAATTTGTTATTACTTGTATAAAAAATTACAAGAGTCAAAAAGCTTTCATTTTGCCCAATTTACCTAAAAAATGATCTGCAAATCGCTTTTTGGTTTTCCGGCTATTCACTCTCTCGTGTAGTAACGCTGCTAATTTCACAAGTTTGTGATTGAAAATTTCATGAGGAAAAAAAACATACACCTGGATAAAAAAATATAACCTTAAAGGAGAAGTTTTTACGAGTAATTTCCAAAAAAAATATCAAAAGCTCCAGTGGAAGCCGAGAAAAAATTGTCAAAAATATCGTGATTTGGTCATTTTTCGACATTAAATCGCTTGTAGCTCGGAAATAAAGCGTTTTTCGAAAAAATTACAAGAGTCAAAAAGTTTTTATTTTTGCCCAATTTACCTAAAAAACTTATTGTTTTATTGATTTTTAAAATTTTTATAAGTGTTTTTGTTAATAACAAATTACTGACCATCGGGACGAAACAATCTCATAAGGGTTTTTTGTTCATAATAAAATAACGCATCGATCCCAATAGGTTTTATCCTGGCGCGTGGTCGGTCAACTCGTTTTTTGTACTTTTTTTTGGGGATGCGCCGCTCGCCTAAAATGCAGCTATCACCTCGAGAAGTTGATTTCAGGCCTTCGCATTGACTGGCCTGTATAGTTGAATGGATTTATAGACGCCTTATGAATACATTTTTGCTCGTTGACATTTTTTCTTGTAATCATGAGAAGTATGCCTTATTCACAAAATTTTATATAAAATTTTTCGTTATGCAAGTGTTATTTGTGTTTAATATAATAGCAAAAACATGTAAATCCTAGGTGAATAAAATTTTAGTAAAAATCTTTCTTATCGTGAGTTTTTGCGAATGCTTTGTTTCATTTTTCAAATTTACGAAACATTCAAGAAGTTAGTAAGAAAACTTAGCCGCCTTGTGATTTTGAAAAATGATGATGCTTCGTGCGCTATATATATGAAAATAGGTTAGAAGTCATCTCCATGACAGCCAACATAGTAGTCTACTTGACTTTATGAAGGGTGAATGCACTAGTGAAACGTAGAAGATCTCTCTAGATCAATATTCAGTTTTTCATAATTATAAACAGTATATGTAAAAATGAAAGTATTAATTCAAGTCATATTCAGTAATAGTATATATCGACGCTCCATACGAAAACTAGCACGATTCAGATTGCCACGAAGACTAGCCCATTTCAGCGTTGGCCGCGAAGACTAGCACGTCCCATTGATTCGCGTCGAAGACTAGCACGATCCGCTTGACTGCCACGAAGACTAGCGCGATCCGCTTGACTGCCGCGAAGACTAGCACGATCCACTTGACTTCCGCGAAGACTAGTACGTTTCACGAGGTTGCCACGAAAACTAGCACGTTTCACGAGGTTGCCACGAAAATTAGCACTTTTCGGGAGAACACCTGCATTTTTTATATTAGGTACATGTGACAAGTCTAAATTACGCGCGTGATAAGCGGAAACACTATGTATAAATGATAATATATATGAACCACTGCAGCACGTTTTTGAGGACTATTTCGATGTAGGGTGACACGCGCATGCCCAGAAGGTAACTTCCTCGCTAATTTGAGTGTACCTAGGGGGTTTTTCGATCCGCTGAGTAATTAAAAAAATTATTTACTATCTAAATTACTGTTTGAATGCGCATTTCTTTCCACCGGCTTCGAAAAACTGTTATACCAATAAGAAAGATCTGCAATTTTGCAAATATTGTAATACCTCATTTTTAAAAATATGTTAATAGGTGATTTCTTTTACTTACAATCATCATCGTCATCCATTTTATTAATTTTTCGTTACATCTAGCACAGAGTTAAAAAAAAAACGTTTACCAACTTGAATATTTCGAAAGTTCTACCGTGGTTAAGGGTGCAACAGTTAGAAAGGTATCTACGTTACCAACATTGCCATTAAGTTTTTTAAAAAGAATTTTCAACAAAGACAGCATTGGTAATATAGAAAATGATGGTTTTCTTTATTTTCATGATAATCTTTTCAAAGATATAGGTAAGAAGAAAAATAATTATGGACTCGCAATAGAAAAAAAGCGCCGTCGTGAGAAAAGTGCAAACTCGCGAATCGTGCTAGTTTTCGCGGCAAGCTTGCGAATCGTATTACTTTTCGTGGCAAACTTGCGAATCGTGCTAGTTTTCGTTACAAAATAGCGAATTGTACTAGTATTCGCGGCAAAGTAGTGAGTTGTGCTAGTTTTCGTTGCAGTTTTCTGAAATTTGCTAGTCTTCGTAAGGAGGCCAAAAAAGGTGCTAGTTTTCATAGGGAGCGTCGATATATAGTTACTTTACTCCCTAGGTGCATAATCTGCTATTTATATGTATGTACATAAGAATAATTTAATCTCTTGAAGTTATACATAAAAACAAATGTTAAGCCCTCCTGGACTCCTCTATCATGCAAGTTTGTAATGGCTATCAAATTTTAACACTAATTTTTGCATATTAGCTTGGAAGACTTACTATGAAACACCTTCACCAAATGACATCAAATTCGATAGAGATCTTCTTTATCTTCACTGCATGAGTAATTTTTGTACAAAAATGTTTTATTTTATATTTTTTAATGTTTTTTTCATACATTTCTAGTTGTAGATATTAATAAAGAGCTTATTTTCAAAATCTGCTTTAAATGCAGTGAAGATATATATAAAGAAGATCTCAACCAAATTTCAGCCCATTTGGCCAACCAGTTTCAGAGCGATGCTACTTGCTAGATTTGACAATCTTTGAAAGATCAATTTTAAGATAATTTACTGTAAAGATTGTCGACTTACTCTTTCAATTAAATTGATTAAATTAAATAAACTCACTCGTAGACATTTTTAAATGATATCAGTATATATAGCTTCACATCACATTAAATTCTATCCTATTTTAATAATTACCTGACCATAATTGATCATTAAATGGTTTATCTAAAATAATATAATTTGCTGTATTATTTAAAGAAAAAATATATATTTTCTTTGAGAAAAAAGAAAAAGGGTTCAATGCGATACTAGACAGTAGACAGATAGACAGCATTGTACATCTACCACAGTATAGCTTATAGTAAATCATGGTATATGTATATAATTGAGTACACCCATGAACATTGATTTTCGTGGAATGTGCCTACACTGAGAAAAGGATTTGTTTACTGTTAACATGGCATTGTAACTGTTAACATGCACATGTTTAAATATGACCAAATATAGGCATTGTAACAGTCATAATGCCATGTTAACAGTTAAGTTACCATGTTCTCATAAACAATTTCAATATGTTATCTCAGAACATTGATATAGTAATAGTTGCAATATGCTTATTATAGATAGTTTACGAATCTAATGGCCAATTTTTTACCAGGATGATGTTGTTTTATAACAGAAACGTTTGAAATAACAACATCATTTATTTTTTACTCCAACGTTTCTTCTACTTCTTAAAAGTGCAATTTAAAAAGTTTCTCCTTTATAAAAGAGTAAAGTTCGCCATTTATTCTTTACAAAGAGTAATACTGATATTTTACTATTTCATAGACGAGTAAACTTCCTGATCTCTACCTTTTTTCGTCAATTTTTACTCTTTTAGTTGTAGTGTAATTATTGTCTACTTTTTTACCTAAGTGGTTAAAAAATGGGGCCCCAAAAGCTCGGGATCCTAGGTCCGGGCTTCTTGTGCTTCTATATAAAGACGGCCCTGGGTGGCAGCCCTGCTAAAAATATCCGATTGAAATCGACTAAAATCAATTCAAACTATAATCGGTTTAAATAGGATTTTTAATAGGATATTACCGAAGTAAAACTAATTTAAATGATTGAAACCGATTTAGACAGATTACGAAAATGAATAGGTTCTATTCGAATTCATACTCTTAAACAAAATGAAACCGCAAAAAGTTAAATGTAATGAATTGGATCTGTATAGAACGTATTCACTTTTGTAATCGGTCTGAATCTGTTTTAATCGTTTGATTTGGTTTTAGTTCGGTAATATCCTATTAAAAAATACGATTCAGACCGATTATACTTTAAATTGGGTTTTACCTTACTTTAAGTCAATTTTCACAATTATTTATTTATATCTACAAATGTATACGTACGTTTTTAATTAGTCTATAGTTTAATGTTTATATATTATTGTAATTTAAATGAAAAACGTAATTTTTGTGTATTTCGGTTTTTTTTAAATCATTTCCTTAAAAAAGGTCATTGGATATGCCCCACACCCACCCCCGCTAAGCCACAGGACTGGATGTGCCCCTGTCTCGAAATGAGTAGAAAAATAGATTAACGTAGGTATAGTGTAAACCGTCAATTAAGGCTTATAGTAGCAAAACAAAAAGTCTCACATAATATAGTTAGACTTTCGTCAGACTTCTTGCCGGATTTTCCTCAGACTGTTTTTACACAAGAAGTTTATCGCTCAAACAGAGCCAGAGATAGAATCATGAATGGTGATCGTTTTAGTACTAAATTTGCGTATCGGTTTTTATGGAAAAGAAGGCGGGTTAAATTCGATGTTCCGTGTCATTTTGTGGTGGAAAATGCGATTTGGCGCATTAGCGAAATTTGAGGATATGAGATGAACTTCGCCGAAGGCGAACTGTACCTTATTTCCACTACTGGAGTTTTGCCCGCTGAATAGCCAACACGGTCTGCGACCCCGAATCTTGTTTGGACACGGAATTGACATTTTTGCTTGTGAAAGAAGGCGTACAATAGGCATATTACGCGCACTTCATAAAAAATAACGTTTGCATCAATAATAGTGCTACGTTCAATGCTCGAAGCGTGAAATTCCAGTTTACGTCCAAGATGCTAACTATAGTATTTCTATCATTGGTTACAATTTATTATAGAATGAAATTTACACATTTTAAATATAAATCGATTTCAGGATAAGGCATACTTTTCTATTTACGGCACATTAATTTTATAATATAAATCAAAATACAATGTTGTACATTTTTATAGATGTAAAATGAGCAGGAAATATAGGAAGGAATGGGAAGAAGACCCATTATTTCAGCCTTGGCTCTGCAATGATCCGACAAATATTATACGCGCTTACTGCAAAGTGTGTGGTTTAAGCATTACGCCAAAAAAGATATAATACGAAATCATGGTGAATGCAAAAGACATGTTCAAAATATGGAAAATGATTCCACTCTTAAGCGACCGCATCCGGATGCAGATAATGAAGAAACAGATTTTCTTAAGCGGTTATGCGTAAAAAAAGGCGACAATCCTCAATCTCTTGACGAGTGTAGTGATCCTCAAAGTGTCGATTCCGATAATGTTTCGAATAAAAGACAATTGGAGAAAATGTTTTAATCGCTCAGAAAATGTATGAAAATGATGCAGGTAATGAAGAAACACAATTTCTTAAGCGGTTAAGCGTCGAAAAATGCGACAATCCTCAATTTATGGACGAGTGTAACGATCCTCAAAGTTTCGATTCCGGCAATGTATCGAATAAAAAGACAATTGGGGAAAATGTTTTAATCACTCAGAAAATGTATGAAAATGATGCAGATAATGATATTAATGACGCAACATCTTTTTCCAAACAGCTATGTTTCGACAAGTTCAGTGATGATAATCCTCACAGTTTTAACCGAGATATAAATAGTAATGTAGTTTCAGATGATTTAAATAAGTATATGCATAAATTTCGACCAGACTGGCAGCTAACGCTGGAATGGTTAAAACCAGTACAAGGAAACAACTTGAAAGTGGCATGCATATATTGTAATACAATTTTAACGGCAAACATTAGTATTTTAAAAGATCATGCAGGTACAAAGAAACACTGTTTAAACGCTGGCTTAGACGAAATTTTCAACAATTTTAATTATCAAAAGGCCATGACAGAAATAAAAATATCAGCAATGTTAGTAGCTAGAAGTTTGTCGTTTTTGTTCGTAGAATACTTTGATAAGTTTACAAAAATAGTTTATTTTGACTCAGTGATAGCGCATAATGTTAAGCTCAACAGACACAAGGCAGCTTCAATTGTGAGAAACGTAATAGCTCCAACTTATAAGGAAACATTGACAAGTATATTAAAGAAAGTTCCCTTTTCAATATCTATCGACGAAAGTACAGACATAACAACACAACAATCAATTTGTATTGTAGTTCGATATTTTGACGAGGAATCGACTACGGTTCGTGATGCTCTATGGGATCTTGTTCCCGTCTTTGATGGTGACGAAAATAGAAAAGCAGACGCACAAACGATTTTCAATAAAGTTTCCAGTGTGATAAAAAATGCAGACATACCTGTAGAAAATGTTATTGCATTTTGCTCTGATACTTGTAACTTAATGATGGGCAAGCACAATTCCGTATCAGAAAAATTTGTTCAATCAATACCAGGAATTAAGATTATAAAATGTGCTTGTCACATACAACATTTATGTGCACGAGATGGGATAAAATCTCTACCAGATATTTACGAGCAGATTCCAAGCATATTCTATAATTATTTAGGACACAGCTCGAATCGATGCAACCGTTGGAACATACTGCAGATTAAGAGTAAAGTGGAGGCTCTACAAATATTGAAACCAATCATGACAAGGTGGCTGTCATATTATTTGTGTATGGAGCGTATTTTGAGTAGATGGACCGTAGCAAAACGCTTTTTGAAGGAGAATGTCAAAATATCATATACAAAGGGGATGACCCTCCACCAGAAATTATTTTATTAAGTTATTTTAGTAATCCTGTAAATAGACTTTATCATGCTTTCATTGTCTCTATTTACCGCAAGTTATATATAGCGAATGTCACACTGCAAACAGAGCAGCCGATTGTTCGAAAGAGAACAACATCATTCGAGAGCTGTATATATCATTATTAAATA
Organism: Torymus aiolomorphi; assembly: GCA_036365515.1. Taxonomy (NCBI): domain Eukaryota; kingdom Metazoa; phylum Arthropoda; class Insecta; order Hymenoptera; family Torymidae; genus Torymus; species Torymus aiolomorphi. Next base: position 207,149,192 of record CM070873.1, on the reverse strand, counting down.
TGTATATGGATGGTGACTTCAATAATGATACAGATTTGGAAGAAATTGATCCAAGCAATATTAAAATGTATAAACCAATTAATAATATAGTATTAGAACCTACGGTAGAACAGGCATTTGCAAACGTTAATAGTGATAGCGATAAAATGACATTTCTCTGTGATTGTAAGCGATTTTTAAGAGAACTATGCCTTAGATTAAAACAAAGATGTGATTTTCAAGATGAACTATTGATGCACATCAGATGTTTCCATCCAGAGAATGCACTCTCAAATTCGTTCCACAATCAACAAAAAACATTGGATACCGTCTTCCAATACTTGCCAAAATTGACGAACTTTCACGATGCGATAACGATGATAAATATCAATGAAGAATGGGAAGAATTATTAAATTTTCATTTTCCGCAAGAAATTTTGGAAGAGCAACGCCCAGCATCTTTTTGGTATAAGGTAGGAAAATGTATTGACGAAGATGGACATTGTTTATTTGTAAACATTAGTACCTTCGCTTTGAAGATCTTATGTTTACAAAATTCGAATGCACCTTCAGAGCGAATATGGAGCGATTATAATTTGGAAAAACCAAAATGTAGAGCATGTTTAGAGTTTGCAAATATAAGAGGAATTCTGTTAACGCTTCAGTGCGTAAGAGATGCTGGAGGAATTGAATTTTTGAACCTACTCATGCAATGTATGCAAGAATGATATGAAATTTACAGGATAAAAAGTAATGCGAAAAGATATAGCCGATTACAGCACGTACAAAGGTATCCCATGCACAGAAGCTTACATAAAGCAGTGTCAGCATGAAGAAAAATCGAGATTCAAGATACGAAAGAATGTTAAAGTGCAAGAGCAGTACCCATTTTCATCTGGAGACAGTATTGGTTCGTACGTTGATAATATAGCTTTATGTGAAATAATAGAACCAGTGGTAGACTGGGAATCACACACTTTTAGGCCAAACGATTATAAAGTATTACCGGAAATCATACAGCATACAGTAGAAGGTATCACCCTGACCAATAATAATGAAAACCTAGAGCAGGAGCCGTACCAATTCTTGAAGAATGGCCTAATTGACGATTACAGGTATTATTTTAAAAAGTTGACTTATCTTGATAGTCAAGGGCAGGAAAAAGATATGTTATACACAGTTTCTAAGTACAGCAGAGAAATAAATGCATTGGTGAAGCAAAATTTTGAATTATATTCCGAAGAATTTCATTCACTAAAACCAAAGAGATACATAGATGGTGAAGTAATAAATGCGTGTGCATCAGTATACGAAAAGGATTGGCAGAATGCAACATTTATTTCTACAAGAGAAACGTTCACACTATTTATGGACCAGTGGACGGCACTACCTGGAGACTGGTGGTTATTATTTCAGATGAAATTTCCGTCGACGGGAAAAATGTTTTTGCCATATCTTCACGGTAGTCACTGGCGTCTATTCATGGTAGATATTGATCAGAAGACCATGACCATAATTGATCCGTTTGATATAGGCCGTCAGAGTTTGAACCGGGAATCAACAAGAATTCGGAATCTTTTGCAAAGATATGCAAATATTTGTAGTGCTAAAAACATAAAAAATATTTTAAGTAGCTACAAAGAATACAAGATGATTTCAGTTGCCGGAAAGCGACCCTTTCAAAACGACGGTTACTCTTGTGGCGTATTTATCATCTATTACATGGAAGTAATTGGAAAAAACGCCACGTTTGACATGGAATTCGATCCCGAGAAACATAGGATGGTTTTATGCAGAATGCTTCTGGATCAATCGCAAGATATGCAGTCAACATGTTTATTTTGTTTCCATAGAAATATGTTCGATACAATCAAGTGTGAAAAGTGCAGGAGACTCTCACATTACGAATGTTCGAAAGATTTTATTTGCAACAACGTTTGTCGTTTATGTATTAATAATTAACGAACGTCGAACATTAAAATTTATAATGAACACAAAGTATAATAGATATACTATCAAGTATACACTAGATGTAATATTGGTTGCACAGGGCTCAAATTTTTTAAAATGCAAAAAACATACGGATACTTACAACTACAATAAAAGAATATTAATAAAGTAATAATGAAGGTGTGAATATTTTGAAAATATTCAGCCACTGCAGTTAGAGTTAGCTGCAGATGGTGGTTCAATAAGAGATTTGCAAGGATTTATATACAAATGTTCTTACAACTATTTATTGAACTAACATCTGCACTTTATCAACATACACCATAGCACGCAAGAGATTGTCTAAGAGAAAAAGACGTTGCTTAAGAGGTAAGGAGATTTAATTAAATAAAAACCATTCGTAGTAGTTTCATAATTTGATTACCAACGTTTCGGGAGTTTCCTTACTCCCCTCATCAGAACATTAAAAATTATGACTCACCATACGGATCATCGAGCCAAATGATCAAGATTACACTTTACATGTTTGTTTTTGAAAAGATCTAATTGGCCTATCTTCAAGTCTTTTGCACATTGTTGTCCAAGTACACTTTATGGTTGAGCGTATTTGGAAACAACACATCTTTTTCGACATGTAAGGAGATTGTCTAAAAGACAAAGATGTTGCCTGAGAGGCAAGGAAATTGTCTAAGAGACAAAGATGCTGCCTAAGAGGCAAGGAGATTGTTTAAGAGACAAAGATATTTCCTAAGAAGCAAGGAAATTGTCTCAGAGACAAAGATCAAAGATGTTGCCTAAGAGGCAAGGAGGTTGTCTAAGAGACAAAGATGTTGCCTAAGAGGCTAAGAGATAAAAAATGAACTATATAATAAAAACTACTTCATTTTTTGTTTTATTTCCAGATTAAATGCAATATACTCATGAAAGATGTATAAAATTAATAAGACGAATAACGCAGTATCCGTAGTAATATATATTTATAATAATCACTTACCTTATAAGTGTATAAAATTTTTATTTTTTATTTCCAGATTTCAATAATACTAGAAGGTATTACAATTTTCCTACGCCAACTACGCTGTATTCGTAAACTAATAATTCTTTGATTCTTCTAAACAAAAGCACAAAAGAAAATAAATATCAGAATAAACTTTTATTAGATAAGTATAAACTTTTATTTACTACTTGCATAGCAAACAATATTATTAATAAACGAATACGATACTTTGTTTCATCGTTATTTTTTTAATTTTAGATTTATAATACAGAAATATGAAGTGTTACTACTGGAGGTGGAAAATTAGACGATAAAAAAATGAAGCTAAAATAAAACTATTCTAAATAGCTAATATAAAACCCCAAAGATGTTAGAGCGAAGCGAGAGAAAAAATCACATGAGGTAAATAATCTACTCACGTACTATGTTATACAACTTCCTATGTTAAACAATTTCCTGTGTTAAACAATTTCCTACGTTAAACGATTTCCTACGTTGAATAATTTCCTATGTTAAACAATTTCCTGTGTTAAACAATTTCCTACGTTAAACGATTTCCTACGTTGAATAATTTCCTATGTTAAACAATTTCCTATGTTAAAACAATTTCCTATGTTCAATAATTTTCTATATTAAACAATTTCCTGACATAGGTAAACGGAAATCAAATTTTACTATACTGGAAAGTAAAGTAGAAATCTATAATAAAAAAAAAAATCGCAACCCGGTAAGTACTCCCGATTAAACGGGAATCGAACCCAAAGCCAGAAGCTGCGCTCTTACCGCTGCGCCAACGTGCTCTTACACGTACGGTGTTTCGATTTGTCTATATAGGGGAGAGTCGGATATGCGCAGCATGATGGGTAGAATCGTCATTTAAATATTTTTAATATTATTTAATATTTTACTGTAAATCGTGTGCAACTTATAAAGAATACTTCTACTTTTTTTCTCTGTGAAAATAGCATACAAAAATTATTATTTACAAAATGTAATGCAGCTAAAATTTGTAGCAGAAAAACGAGTTCATTTTTTAATCGATTGGTAGTAATAGAAAAATGAATATTTATCATTCGAAAATGGGCGCATTCGATAGTTCGAAAAAATGGATACTTTATTAAAAAACAAAAAACCGCTGCCAATTCATTGGCACGTAGCTTCCTTCAAATTAATGTATCCTTCTTGTATGTATAGTATATATTTTAAATATAAAATATGTTTATTCATTATACTTCTATTTCAATGATTTAATAATTCATTAATATTTAAAAAATTGCATATTTTTTCTTATTATTGTAATTATTTGTTATTTGACACTTATTTTATTTAAAAAAAAAGTAATATTTTAAAATATAAAATTAAAAAAATAGCTATCTACCCTGAGATCAACTTACTCACATTTTCAAAATCATATTCAATAATTGTGTACATATTATAAAAATTGAAATTATACCTCTAATTTTAATTTTTTTAATGGTCCGTTATAATTTTCGTCATCCTCTTCTTTTATTTTCAATAAAATATCGTTGATTGTTGATTTTATTATTTCTTATACCATCTTGATAAAAAAAGGAAATAAAATATTACGTAAACACAAATATCAGTGGCAGCTAATAAAAACATTTACATAACTTTGTAAAAGCAAAATGAGTGTATATATAATTATATGCCCGTGAACCATAAACGTTTAAGCTTTAAAATATTTATCTCAAAATTGAGTGAGGTAATTCTTACTATATTCACTTCTTAAATCGTGATTATTCGAAAAATTAGTTCAAACGAGTTTAATCTTTAAAATTTGTATCTCAAAATTGAGTGAGGGTAATTCTTACTATATTCACTTCATAAATCGTGATTATTCGAAAAATTAATTCAAACTCAAATATAATTTAAGGTAGTTCACCAGGAAATTGATTTTCTTTAAATTTTCTTAAAAATTAGTGTACACCCGACAGAAGTTGATTCTTTCCGAACGTGCCTAGTCAATTTTAAAATCCTGCAATCTCATTGGACGATTCCAATTTAGGGTTAATGTTTACACAATAGTATACAACGATAAATGAGGAATTTCCACCATACATAATATGCTTATAGCACAATTTTTCCGATATTGTGATTTTATGACGGCATTGTCAAGTCAACTACCTTAAATTTAATTATCCATCCCTTGCTGTCAGTTTTACCCGAGTAAAATTTTAAATGTACTCACATTATCAAAAATGAAAAAATTACAACAATTTTACTTCAGTTATTTACACCCGAGGAAGTTGATTCTTTCCGAACGTGCCTAGTCAATTTTAATATCCTGCAATCTCATTGGACGATTCCAATTTACTTTTTCTTATTATTTATATTTTTTGTTATTTCACACTTATTTTATTCAATTTGTTTAAGACACAAATAATTATTTTTAATATTAATGATTTTGACATTTTCAGCCGAACTCATAAAACATGATTAATGATAAAGTATGAGTATTACACCATCTTCATAAAAAACAAAAACAAATAAAATATTATATAAACACGAATATCAGTGGCAGCTAATAAAAACATTTACATAAATTTCTAAAGGCAAAATGAGTATATAAAAGTCTATGCCCATAACCAATTAAACTTTAAAATTTTTATCTCAAAATTGAGAGGGGTAATTCTTACTATATTTACTTCAAACCGCGATTATTCGAAAAATTAATTCAAACTCAAAACTTTCTGCAGAACTTGCTGTAAATTAACCTCAATAAAAAACAAAATCAAGTAAACAACACGCGCGTATCGCGTGTCATTTCCATTTTCTAGTAACATATACATAAAACCGTTCCCGAAAAAATACGATTTGAAAAGAGAGCTAAAACAGTTTTTACAGTTTTAACCTCAAATATCTCTGAAATTTATAAACTAATTCTTTTACCCTAACAATTCATGTCATAAATAATATACAAACTCTACACCTCCAGCAAATCTACATCTTCATCAAATTTCAAAGTAATTCAATTTTACTCTAGTTATTGTGCGACATAGAAAGTCATTTCCAGAAATACCAAAATTTCAAACTGATACATTAAGACGTCATTGAGAAATTATGATTTTGAAAAATACGTAAAAAAATTTTAATATTAATTATCTCTAAAAATTATGAGACAATTCTTTTACCTAAAGGACTTATACGATAAATATATAAACTCTACATCTCCACAAACTTTCAACATGATTAAACCAATTTTTTTCTCTACTTATCATGCGACAAAGAAAATGGCTTTGCAAAATAGGAAAATTTTAAATATCAAATATCTCAAAAAGTAATCTCACGATCTTGATGAAAATTCGCACATATATTACCTATATCACATCCAAAATTATTTATAAATTTGGAGTTGATTCATAGAACCGTTCTCGAGAAATTACGATTTGAAAAAAGTTTAAAAAATTTTAACCTCAAATATCTCTGAAATTTATTGACCAATCATTTAACCCAAATATCTTATCCAAGAGCTATCCAAAATCTACTTCTACAAGGAATTTCAAAGTGATTAAGTCAATTTTAAAAAAGTAAATGTGCTTCATACAAAACGCATTTTTTTCATTTTTCAATTTTTTTCTCAAACACTAGTCGACAGAATGGATTCAAATTTTTACAGATTATGGCTACTTATTTATATTCTGCATTATCATGATTTTTTTTTCAAAAAAATTGACCATTTCTTTTTGAAATTATGAGGTTTAAAAAAAAAACACGTTTTTGTTAATAACAAAAGAACCGCAAGAGCTAACATAATTTTTTTTTGGAAATATAAGTTTCTTTATGCTCTTTCCAATGCTATCAGTCCGATTCAAATATCTTAATGTTATCATTAAAAAATGCAAAAATGAATTTTGCGAAAATCGAGAATTCGAAATAAAACAAAAATGCATCGGCGAATCAAAAAGAGGAATAGATCCTTCCCCCATTCAAAAGAACAAACAAAAAAATGAGATCTTTCCGGTTAAAATCCATCGAGTAGATCCTGAGATAAAACGATATACGTACACACACACACACACACACACACACACACACACACACACACACACACACACACACACACACACACACACACACACACCCACACACACACACATTCGTACAGACATTTTCTAAAATCATGTGATTCGAACTTCTATCACCTCTATTCGTGTTTCTAGAGCGATTTAACGAAACTTAAAATTTTTCTATTATAAAGCTTCCTCTAGGAGGAAGCAAAAAAAAAACAGTGTGAAACAAGCAACAACAATAACAACAACAACAACAACAACAACAACAAATATGAAAAAACAACAAAGAACAGCAACAAAGAAAATAAGTTTTATTATGGAAATTGATTAACAAAGTTTTGTTGTGAAAAATTTATTTTTGGCATTTATTTTTTACATTTTACATTTTCGACATATTGTTTACAATTAATTATAAACGCAAATAATTTTTATGATTGCACAACAAATTAAGTTTGAGGAAGCAAAGTAGCTAAGTGTCAATGACTTGGCAGCGGTTTTTACGTTGAATTAGTAACATTAAGTTTGTAAATAACAATTAATCGAACAGTCTGCCAATGCTTAAATTTCAAAAATATTTATTAGTTCCTGTTTTGCAACGAATCTCATAAAGGTTTAAATTCATAAAATTATCAATGAATTTATATTAATTTTTTGTCAATGTTATATTGATAATAAATTACTGAACGTGTACTATCTAAATATAAGTCTGTCCCCGCATTAGTAGCGAGTATAGTAATTATTATATGAACATTTTTCTCCGTGTAGTTGAGAGTCTCAGACAGGGGTATCTTTAACTACTTATCCTATAAATGAATTTTCCGCTGAGATCAAAATTATTTATATATTATTTAAGATTAAAAACAATACAAAACTAAAAACTTTAAAAAAGTAAAAACTTTACAAAAATAAAAACATGTTATACAACACTTCAAATGAAGCATGTCAGCTATTACTACTATATGGTTGATAATTGTCAAGTTCGCAACTAAATTTGGTGAGCGATCCACTCTTCGATAGGTCTTGCGGCAAAATAAAGCGACGCCGCGAAATCTTCCGATGAACGGAGCGATCTAAACTCAAACTATACACTAATCTAAAATCTACCCTTAAACTATCTACAGTTACAGTATGTATTTGAAAGTTTTTTTGCTGCCTCCAACAATCGTTCCTACACTTAAATCGGCTTTTCTGTAGCCATGTCTTGAACAGGTTCGTTCGGCAAATGTAGCCAAGAGTAGCGATTGCATTCAAGATGCAAAGCACGAAGGACTCGTTTTGGGCATCGACGACCGTTCTGTGATAGAGCATGAGAAATCAACCGTTGTAAGAGATGAGGGGAAACTTTGGGCGAGCAAGATCAGTCTATAGATACGAGATGACGTTGGAGATATGCCCGTAGAATATGACGGTTATTAAGGCGGAGAGCATAAGAGATAAAGTTCATAAAAAAGGCATGTTATTCAAAAAAATTTAGAACATTATAATGTGAAAATAAAACTAATTATAAGAGCGCGCGCGCTTATAGTGTGCTCTAATAATTTGCTTTATTTTTACATTATGTTCAAAATTTTTTTAAGAACATTCCTTTTTTTTAGAAATTTGATCACTCACTCACTACCTTGAGATCCATCCATATCCTACGTGCGCATCGCGGACGTCATCCCATACTTGGACTGGTCTCGCTCGACCATAGTTTTCTTCATCTCTTACAACGGTTTGATTTCTCGTTCTCTATCACAGAACCATCGTCGACGACCAAAACGACTCCTTGCTCTGCATCTTGAAGACGCTACTCTTGGCCACATTAGCCGAACAAATCTCTTAAAAAAAAATCATTACAAAAAAAAATCTTACAAAAAAAAACATTTACAAAAAAAAATCTTACAAAAAAAATATTTACAAATAACTTTTTAACTCATCCTTATCCGTTTTCGCATTATTCAAAACGTCTTCTTTGCTTCCTGTAATAGGGACTATCCCTCGCCTTTCTCTGAAAACAAAAAATTAAAATTTTACTGTAACCAATTTTTAAATGTAAAAATTTGTTGTATTCAAATATTAAGTGTATATTTAAAACTTACGTCTTGTTTTATAATCACTGCTTCAAGGGCTTCTACTTTGTTTTTCAGCTTTTCATTAGATGACCGCAGCTCTTTAATAATTACTTTTTCCCGCTGAATGATCTAAAATAAATATTTTATTACATGAAGATTATACATAATAGTACATTATGCAACAAGGGGAGAAAATAAGCTATTTCTAGCAAGGGTGAGGTGACAAACACCTCACCCGACTCCGAAATAGCTTTTCTTCCCGTGTTACACACCGTATTTTTTTTAACTTAGGCATGACAGTGCCTTTTTTTACGTGTGTGAGTCGGAGAGTGGATTGTATTTGAATAATAATTTTTATATAAATATGCGGAAAATAATTTGAAATGTATACATAATTAACTATATCTCCCTAAAGGGAGGTAGAAATATTCATTTCTCACCTGTTTTAGGGTAGAAATGAATATTTCTCATCAGTTTTTCATTTCTCACCTGTTTTAGCGTAGAGTGGATATTTCTTACCACTTTCATAAAATACACTCGAAATGCGAAATTTTCTCTCCTACTTTCACACGTGAAAAAGGCCCTATTTCATGCCTGAGTTGAGAAAAAACTGTTTCTTATGTTTTTTAGATATTTCTTTTTTTTCAATAATCTTACCTTTTGGATGGTGTTTGTATAGAATCGATTGGATGGAGGCAATGGAATGAAGTCAAAAAATTTTTGATTTCACTTGTTAAGCGACGTTTCGTCGGCCTGGTCTGCCGACCTCTTCAGGCTTTATTTAAAAAGAAATTAAAATTACAGAAATTATTAATACACTATCAATCACAGATATAAAACAAATAACAAACAGTCGGTACACGGAGAGAAAAATTTCAGTAATTTTTACTGAACTGTTCGGTACTGTGGTAACAGACTGCCAAAATGAGCGGATTTACTTGACTTTCTGTAAAAAGTATAGAAAAGTCAAGTAAATCCGCTCATTTTGGCAGTCTGTTACCACAGTACCGAACAGTTCAGTAAAAATTATTAAATTTTTCTCCGTGTACCTTATTTAGAAGTTAATGTGTCATATAATACACATTTCGTCGAAGTGAGCGCATGAGATACAAATTTAACGCATTTATATAGTAAACAATGCCAGTGTTAAGGTGCATGTGTTTACAAACAAAAATAAATACATATAAAGAGAAAGGGAACGACATATAAATTTAATTTAAAATTCTTAATAACCGAACATATGAAGAATTGAGAAATTTCACGTCTTCTTTTGTTAACGTTGTATTTGTTACATTTAATATGAATCATTTCTGATATTAATCGTTTTTATAGTTTGATTCATAATCTATAATTTTTACGTTATTCCAATCAAATTCATGTGAAAAGTTTTTCATGTGTTGATACACAACAGCTTCTGGATTATTATTCTTTTTATGTTCGTTAATTCTAGTTCTAAGCGCACGCTTAGTTTCTCCTACGTATGACGCCGGGCATGATTTACAAGCGAATTTATATACAACGTTCGTCCGATCCCATTTTTCAGTAACATCTTTACCTAATTTAATAATAGAGTTAAAACTTTTTTGACTAACGGTAAAACTCGAAAATTGAACGGTTTTAATATTGATGCTATTTTACCAAATTGATCATTAAACGGTAAGGAAATATAAGAGGTAAATCTATTGTGAGTAAAAGTGTCTTTTTGTTGTGGTTTGTGTTTTATTCTATACAACCTATTGTGTATGTACTGATTGATGAAATTTCGAGGATAATTGTTATCTTGGAGTATTTGGATTACGATATTTAGATTTTTCTTATGAAATTGATTATTTGACAAAGAAATGGCTCTATCTACGAGGTTGTACACAATATTTATTGCTTCCTCCTAGAGGAAGCTTTGTGATAGTAAAAAAAAAAAAAGTTTGTGAGATAATGTCTTAGGAATGTTGTATAGAAAATTTGGAATCGAAATACACCATTTTTAGAAAATGTCCGTATGGATGTGTGTGTGTGTGTGTGTGTGTGTGTGTGTGTGTGTGTGTGTGTGTGGTGTGTATGTATGTCCGTATACTCTGATATCTCATGATCTACTCAACCGATTTTAACGGGAGAGTGATCATTTTTCAGATTTTGCTTCAACAATTGGGGTCAATATTTTATTTTTGTCAAAATCGATTTTTTTGTTTGTTATCGCCATTTTTAAATTTTCAAAATATTTATTTTCAATTTTTTTTATATTTAGAACAAATATTATTTATATACGATAAATTCTCTGTATGCAGAATAAAATTTTCTACAATTTAAAAAAAAAAAAAAGCCGTTAGCTATATTTCGTCATAAGTTATTCATGAAAACGTCATTTTTAGTAAATAGGTTATATTTCAAAATTAAAAAAAGATATTAACATGAATATTTTTTTGGTTATAAAGAATACTGAGTACTATAACTTACTAAATTTTTAGGTTTTTTTATTCATTATTTTTGGAGAAAAAAAATAATTTATAAAAAAAAAGTGTTTTTTTTGTCGTTCAATAACTAGAGTAAAATTGGCTTAATCAGTTTGAAATTTTTTTTAGTGGTACATTTTGTATCAAAATCGATTGAGTTCTTTGGGCAAAAGGATTGATCCATAAATTTCGGAGATATTTGAGGTTAAAATTTTTTTTCACTTTTTTTTAAATCGTAATTTCTCGAGAACGGCTTTATGTATTTGAATCGGGTGGGCGGCATTCGAAAGAGAATTTCAAGACCTATATTTTCTAAAAAAAATTATTTGTCTAGCTATTACGGTTCTTTTGTTATTAATAAAAACGTAAAGATTGAAAAATGAAAAAAATGAGTTTGGTATGTCCAACTATTGCGGGAGTAAAAATTGACTTAAGCGCTTCAAAATTCCTCGTAGAGGTGGATTTTGGATAGTTTTCGGTCGAGTTATTCGGGCAAAATGATTGGTCCTTAAATTTCAAAGATATTTAAAAAAAATTTCAAGTTAATATTTTCCATAAAATTTTCCCAATTTTTTTTAAATGTATTGAGGATGGCTCTATGTATCTGAATGTGATGGGTAGCATTTGAAAGAGAATGTTTAGGGTCATTATATAAAAAATTATTGTGTAATTTTATATAATTTCGGCATGTCCCAAAATCATATATAATTATTATTATTTCTTATATATAAAACCTAAGCTCAATAAAATCAAAAATTCAACGCGCCTATAACAGTACCCCAGTGGTGGTGCGGAAAGCTGTTTAAAATGTGGTAACCCTTGGAAAACAATGTACCCTCTAAATACCCATTTTAATGCTTAAAAATGCATAACATTCAAACCTACATATACAAAAAAATGAGTATAGAGATCTGGCATCAAGCAATTGGCATCCTTTTTTTTAAAATGTATTGAGGATGGCTCTATGTATGAAAGAGTAAAAATAAAGTAGAACCTTCTTATTTTTTTTATATAACTTGATAGGATTTAACTTAACAGAAATATGTTAAATGGGAAAAAGTTTTATGTCAATATTATCGACAACTTTTATATTTAAAATATTTGAGGAGTTATAAATAAAATGGGCGATTTTTGGCTATAACTTGATTGGATTTGATTTTACACGAAAATGTTAAATACAAAAGTTGTGGATAATATTAAAACAAAAAATTTTACTATTTAATATTCTCGTGTAAAATCAACTCCTGACGAGTTGTTAGACTTATAAAAACGATTTTAAGCCGTTTACATCGTACAAAATAAAGTATGAAATTTTAAATATTGGAAGTAAAAATTAATTAAAGGAATCAGTAAATCAAGTTTGAGGAAGCTACGTGCCAATGAATTGGCAGCGGTTTTTTTTGTTGTTTTGGATGATTAGAGCGGAAATTGATTAATCTGCCGGATGAAGTAGGTTTGTTAAACCAATCTGTGATGATGGTGTTATTATAACGGATTAAAGTCATGTCTAAGAAGTTGATTTTTTTGTCTTGTTCTATTTCATATGTAAATTGTAGTTTGTTGTTATATGTGTTAAAAGACTCTACGACTAGATCAATGTGTTTTTTGTTAATGCACATGATCGTGTCATCTACGTAGCGGAAGTAAAATAGTGGGTTGACGTCATGGTTTTCTTTCAAACTTCTCAAACACTAAGTTTCAAGTCATCCATCACCATATCCGCGAATAATGGTGAGATGGGAGAACCCATCGGTGTACCATCAATTTGTCGGTACCCATACAGCATGAAAGAAAACTGAAATAATTACATGAAATAATTCATGAATTAATACATTGAAATGATTTAGAAAGAATTTTAAAAGGAAAAAAAATTAATTTTAAATTAATTTTTAAAATAATATATGTAATCCTTACAAAATACTTTCAAAAATCTTCCAAAAAATAAAAAAAGTGTTACCAAAAAATAATTACACGAATTAATTCTGAAAGGACTTTGAAAAGATTTTCTGAAAGAATACATAAAATAATTTCGAAATTATTGCAAGTATTCTTTCATGCAATAATTCAGAAATAATTTCAGAAAGATACAAATTAATCATTCACAAAAATAATTCAATATCTATTCAAAAATCTTACATGAATTATTTCATGAAATCTTCTGGGAAACTCGTGTGAATTAATACAAGAAATAATTTTGAATTCTTTTGAAAAAGATTTTTAGAATAAAATTTTTTAAAACAAAATAGCAAAAAAAATAATTACACGAATTAATTCTGAGAGGACTTTGAAAAGGTTTTTGAAAGAATACATAAAATAATTTCGAAATTATTGCAAGTATTCTTTCATGCAATAATTCAGAAATAATTTTAGAAAGATACAAATTAATCATTCACAAAAATAATTCAGTATCTATTCAAAAATCTTACATGAATTATTTGATGAAATCTTCTGGAAAACTCGTGTGAATTAATACAAGAAATAATTTTGAATTGTTTTGAAAAAGATTTTTAGAATAAAATTTTTAAAACAAAATAGCAAAAAAAAAATAATTACACGAATTAATTCTGAAAGGACTTAGAAAAGATTTTTAGAATAAAATTTTTAAAACAAAATAGCAAAAAAAATAATTACACGAATTAATTCTGAAAGGACTTTGAAAAGATTTTTGAAAGAATACATAAAATAATTTCGAAATTATTGCAAGTATTCTTTCATGCAATAATTCAGAAATAATTTCAGAAAGATACAAATTAATCATTCACAAAAATAATTCAGTATCTATTCAAAAATCTTACATGAATTATTTCATGAAATCTTCTGGGAAACTCGTCTGAATTAAGGGGATGCCATACTCGTACCATTACCATCCGAGCAATTCACACAGCTTCAAGCTGATTAAAAATAAAATACGTCGAATCACAAAAAATCAAAGAGAACACTCTTCTGTATTTTTTAACGTTCTATCATCCAGTCAAAGTTTGGAGTCGAAATATCAAGTCATTTTTGCAAAAACTTTGAACAAAGCGAAATTTAATTTCGTTCAAAGTTTTTGAAAAAACGGCTTGATATTTCAACTCCAAACTTTGACTGGATGATAGAACGTTAAAAAATACAGAAGAGTGTTCTCTTGATTTTTTGTGATTCGACGTATTTTATTTTTAATCAGCTTGAAACTGTGTGAATTGCTCGGTCGGTAATGGTACGAGTATGGCATCCCCTTAATACAAGAAATAATTTTGAATTCTTTTGAAAAAGATTTTTTAAAATAAAATTTTTAAAACAAAATAGCAAAAAAAATAATTACACGAATTAATTCTGAAAGGACTTTGAAAAGATTTTTGAAAGAATACATAAAATAATTTCGAAATTATTGCAAGTATTCTTTCATGCAATAATTCAGAAATAATTTCAGAAAGATACAAATTAATCATTCACAAAAATAATTCAATATCTATTCAAAAAATCTTACATGAATTATTTCATGAAATCTTCTGGGAAACTCGTGTGAATTAATACAAGAAATAATTTTGAATTCTTTTGAAAAAGATTTTTAAAATAAAATTGTTTAAGGGGTCCGAAAGTCAATTAAAAATTCAAATTTCGCGCCACAATATAGCAGACGAAAAAAATAAGTAATTTGCCTATAACAAATAGTAAAAACAATATTACGGAAAATCAGGAATGCATTGCTCTCCGTTACATTATTATCTATCATTTTACAAAGTTTGAAGTTTCTATATAAATATTTCGCTGAATGGCATTTGAATAATGTCTCAAAATCAAGTAATTCAAATGCCATTCAGCGAAATATTCATGTAGAAACTGCAAACTTTGTAAAATGATAGATAATAATGTAACGGAGGGCAATGCAGTCCTGGTTTTCCGTAATATTGTTTTTATTAATTGTTATAGGCAAATTATTTATTTTTTTTGTCTGCTATATTGTGGCGCGAAATTTGAATTTTTAATTGACTTTCGACCCCTTAAAACAAAATAGCAAAAAAATAATTACACGAATTAATACTGAAAGGACTTTGAAAAGATTTTTGAAAGAATACATAAAATAATTTCGAAATTATTGCAAGTATTCTTTCATGTAATAATTCAGAAATAATTTCAGAAAGATACAAATTAATAATTCACAAAAATAATTCAATATCTATCCAAAAATCTTACATGAATTATTTCATGAAATCTTCTGGGAAACTCGTGTGAATTAATACAAGAAATAATTTTAAATTCTTTTGAAAAAGATTTTTAGAATAAAATTTTTTAAAACAAAATAGCAAAAAAAATAATTACACGAATTAATTCTGAAAGGACTTTGAAATGATTTTCTGAAAGAATACATAAAATAATTTCGAAATTATTGCAAGTATTCTTTCATGCAATAATTCAGAAATAATTTCAGAAAGATACAAATTAATCATTCACAAAAATAATTCAATATCTATTCAAAAATCTTACATGAATTATTTCATGAAATCTTCTGGGAAACTCGTGTGAATTAATACAAGAAATAATTTTGAATTCTTTTGAAAAAGATTTTTAGAATAAAATTTTTTAAAACAAAATAGCAAAAAAAAATAATTACACGAATTAATTCTGAAAGGACTTTGAAAAGATTTTTTGAAAGAATACATAAAATAATTTCGAAATTATTGCAAGTATTCTTTCATGCAATAATTCAGAAATAATTTTAGAAAGATACAAATTAATCATTCACAAAAATAATTCAGTATCTATTCAAAAATCTTACATGAATTATTTGATGAAATCTTCTGGAAAACTCGTGTGAATTAATACAAGAAATAATTTTGAATTGTTTTGAAAAAGATTTTTAGAATAAAATTTTTTAAAACAAAATAGCAAAAAAAAATAATACACGAATTAATTCTGAAAGGACTTTTGAAAAGATTTTTAGAATAAAATTTTTTAAAACAAAATAGCAAAAAAAATAATTACACGAATTAATTCTGAAAGGACTTTGAAAAGATTTTTGAAAGAATACATAAAATAATTTCGAAATTATTGCAAGTATTCTTTCATGCAATAATTCAGAAATAATTTCAGAAAGATACAAATTAATCATTCACAAAAATAATTCAGTATCTATTCAAAAAATCTTACATGAATTATTTCATGAAATCTTCTGGGAAACTCGTGTGAATTAATACAAGAAATAATTTTGAATTCTTTTGAAAAAGATTTTTAGAATAAAATTTTTTAAAACAAAATAGCAAAAAAAATAATTACACGAATTAATTCTGAAAGGACTTTGAAAAGATTTTTTGAAAGAATACATAAAATAATTTCGAAATTATTGCAAGTATTCTTTCATGCAATAATTCAGAAATAATTTCAGAAAGATACAAATTAATCATTCACAAAAATAATTCAGTATCTATTCAAAAATCTTACATGAATTATTTCATGAAATCTTCTGGAAAACTCGTGTGAATTAATACAAGAAATAATTTTGAATTCTTTTGAAAAAGATTTTTAGAATAAAATTTTTAAAACAAAATAGCAAAAAAATAATTACACGAATTAATTCTGAAAGGACTTTGAAAAAATTTTTAAAACAAAATAGATTTTTGAAAGAATACATAAAATAATTTCGAAATTATTGCAAGTATTCTTTCATGCAATAATTCAGAAATAATTTTAGAAAGATACAAATTAATCATTCACAAAAATAATTCAGTATCTATTCAAAAATCTTACATGAATTATTTGATGAAATCTTCTGGAAAACTCGTGTGAATTAATACAAGAAATAATTTTGAATTCTTTTGAAAAAGATTTTTAAAATAAAATTGTTTAAGGGGGTCCGAAAGTCAATTAAAAATTCAAATTTCGCGCCACAATATAGCAGACGAAAAAATAAGTAATTTGCCTATAACAAATAGTAAAAACAATATTACGGAAAATCAGGAATGCATTGCTCTCCGTTACATTATTATCTATCATTTTACAAAGTTTGAAGTTTCTATATAAATATTTCGCTGAATGGCATTTGAATAATGTCTCAAAATCAAGTAATTCAAATGCCATTCAGCGAAATATTCATGTAGAAACTGCAAACTTTGTAAAATGATAGATAATAATGTAACGGAGGGCAATGCAGTCCTGGTTTTCCGTAATATTGTTTTTATTAATTGTTATAGGCAAATTATTTATTTTTTTGTCTGCTATATTGTGGCGCGAAATTTGAATTTTTTGAATTGACTTTTTAGACCCCTTAAAACAAAATAGCAAAAAAAATAATTACACGAATTAATACTGAAAGGACTTTGAAAAGATTTTTGAAAGAATACATAAAATAATTTCGAAATTATTGCAAGTATTCTTTCATGTAATAATTCAGAAATAATTTCAGAAAGATACAAATTAATCATTCACAAAAATAATTCAATATCTATTCAAAAATCTTACAATTATTTCATGAAATCTTCTGGGAAACTCGTGTGAATTAATACAAGAAATAATTTTAAATTCTTTTGAAAAAGATTTTTAGAATAAAATTTTTAAAACAAAATAGCAAAAAAAATAATTACACGAATTAATTCTGAAAGGACTTTGAAAAAGATTTTCTGAAAGAATACATAAAATAATTTCGAAATTATTGCAAGTATTCTTTCATGCAATAATTCAGAAATAATTTCAGAAAGATACAAATTAATCATTCACAAAAATAATTCAATATCTATTCAAAAATCTTACATGAATTATTTCATGAAATCTTCTGGGAAACTCGTGTGAATTAATACAAGAAATAATTTTGAATTCTTTTGAAAAAGATTTTTAGAATAAAATTTTTAAAACAAAATAGCAAAAAAAATAATTACACGAATTAATTCTGAAAAGGACTTTGAAAAGATTTTTTTGAAAATGCAATAATTCAGAAATAATTTTAGAAAGATACAAATTAATCATTCACAAAAATAATTCAGTATCTATTCAAAAATCTTACATGAATTATTTGATGAAATCTTCTGGAAAACTCGTGTGAATTAATACAAGAAATAATTTTGAATTGTTTTGAAAAAAGATTTTTAGAATAAAATTTTTTAAAACAAAATAGCAAAAAAAAATAATTACACGAATTAATTCTGAAAGGACTTAGAAAAGATTTTTAGAATAAAATTTTTTAAAACAAAATAGCAAAAAAAATAATTACACGAATTAATTCTGAAAGGACTTTGAAAAGATTTTTTGAAAGAATACATAAAATAATTTCGAAATTATTGCAAGTATTCTTTCATGCAATAATTCAGAAATAATTTCAGAAAGATACAAATTAATCATTCACAAAAATAATTCAGTATCTATTCAAAAATCTTACATGAATTATTTCATGAAATCTTCTGGGAAACTCGTCTGAATGGATGCCATACTCGTACCATTACCGACCGAGCAATTCACACAGCTTCAAGCTGATTAAAAATAAAATACGTCGAATCACAAAAAATCAAGAGAACACTCTTCTGTATTTTTTAACGTTCTATCATCCAGTCAAAGTTTGGAGTCGAAATATCAAGTCATTTTTGCAAAAACTTTGAACAAAGCGAAATTTAATTTCGTTCAAAGTTTTTGAAAAAAACGGCTTGATATTTCAACTCCAAACTTTGACTGGATGATAGAACGTTAAAAAATACAGAAGAGTGTTCTCTTGATTTTTTGTGATTCGACGTATTTTATTTTTAATCAGCTTGAAACTGTGTGAATTGCTCGGTCGGTAATGGTAAAACGAGTATGGCATCCCCTTAATACAAGAAATAATTTTGAATTCTTTTGAAAAAGATTTTTAAAATAAAATTTTTTAAAACAAAATAGCAAAAAAATAATTACACGAATTAATTCTGAAAGGACTTTGAAAAGATTTTTTGAAAGAATACATAAAATAATTTCGAAATTATTGCAAGTATTCTTTCATGCAATAATTCAGAAATAATTTCAGAAAGATACAAATTAATCATTCACAAAAATAATTCAATATCTATTCTAAAATCTTACATGAATTATTTCATGAAATCTTCTGGGAAACTCGTGTGAATTAATACAAGAAATAATTTTGAATTCTTTTGAAAAAGATTTTTAAAATAAAATTGTTTAAGGGGGTAAAAAAGTCAATTAAAAATTCAAATTTCGCGCCACAATATAGCAGACGAAAAAATAAGTAATTTGCCTATAACAAATAGTAAAAATTGCAAGTAATTCAACCATGTAATAATTCAGGAAATATTTCAGGACTGCATTGCTCTCCCGTTACATTATTATCTATCATTTTTTCAATTATTTCATGTTTCTGGGAAGTTGAGATCTATACTAAAATATTTAAATTCTTTGTCTGAGATAGCAGCGATTTTAGAATAATTGTCTTAAAACAAAATTTCAGAAAGATAGTGAATTAATAATTCACAAAAATAATTCGCGGTGATCTATTCAAAAATCTTACATGAATGATTTTCCTTAAATAATCTTCTGGGAAACTCGTGTGAATTAATACAAGAAATAATTTTGAATTCTTTTGAAAACTGAGAAGATTTAGAATAAAATTTTTAAAACAAAATAGCAAAAAAATAATTACACGAATTAATTCTGAAAGGACTTTGAAAAGATTTTTGAAAGAATACATAAAATAATTTCGAAATTATTGCAAAATATTCTTTCATGCAATAATTAGAAATAATTTCAGAAAGATACAAATTAATCATTCACAAAAATAATTCAGTATCTATTCAAAAATCTTACATGAATTATTTCATGAAATCTTCTGGGAAACTCGTGTGAATTAATACAAGATAATTTTAAATTTTTTTTGAAAAAAGATTTTTTTTTTAAATAAAATTTTAAAAACAAAATAGCAAAAAAAATAATTACAAAATTAATATCTGAAAGCGACTTTGAAAAGATTTTTTTGAAAGAATACAATAAAATAATTTCAGAAATAATTGCAAAGTATTCTTCATGCAGATAATTGTGAATACTCTTTGATAAAAATACTGAAATCATTCACAAAGATAATTCAATATCTAATCAAAAATAATTTCATGAATTATTTTCATGAAATCTTACCAGGAAACTCACGTGAATTAATACAAAAATAATTTAAGAATTCTGAAAAAGACATTGAACAATTCAGCAATTTTGAAAGAATTACATAAAATAATTTCAGAATTAATCTCAGAATGATAAAAATTAATCATTCAAAAGATAATTCAATATCTATTGACAACAATTTCATGAATTATTTCATGAAATCTTGCGGGAAACTCACGTGAATTAATACAAGAAATAAGGTTTAGAATTCGTTTGAAAAAGATTGTTACACTAAAATTTTTTAAAATACAGCAAAAAAGATATTTACACGAATTCTTCCGAAAGAATCCCGAAAGATTTTTTGAAAAGAAAACATAAAATAGTTCAGAAATTATTGCAAGTATTCAACACGAAAAGGGCAGCGTCCATCTATATAGAGGCATCGTATGAATGTATTTATTTTGTTTTTAATTCGAATTTGTTTCAATCAAATAAGTCCCAATTACAATATTTAATAAACAAAACTACTAATACTAATTAAACAAAGGAATATTAAAAAATAAAGAAATGATTGGATAATGATTGAATGTGATCGGATTTAGTCGTCCATTGTTTTCACATTCGTATGATCCTATTAAAGAACGTATTAAAATGTGTGGGGGGTATATAATTTTTCGTTTTTTTGTGAACTAAGATAGATTGAAACATTTACTAATTGCGAAAAATATTAATTTGAAAAGTTAATAAGAATATAAAAACTTAAAATAAAAGGAAAAAAACATTAAAGATGAATAATATAGGTACGGACTCTAAAGTTGATTCTAAATTGAAAACACTACAAATAATAATAACGTCGGTAAGGTAGAGCTCATTCTATTCATCTCTGCATTATATGCAATTATCATTTTTATTTTTATCAATTTCGGAAAAGAGCTCTTTATTGCCCTTCGTAATGACAAAATACACTATGTGTAAATTTTCAAGTTATTGCTCGTTATAGATTTTACAGGAAACGGGTTGAAAAATTTTCTACCAGTTTTTTATGAAAAATAATGAACAGAATTTCTGAAAAATTTATAGGTGTATTATTTATGCAATTACGGAGTGCAGTGAAGAGCTTCATTCATCAAAAAGTTGAATCTAAGATCAAAAAAATGTAAAAACTCATAACGTCGGTGGAAGAGCTCCCTTTATACACACACATTTCACATCGACTTAATACAATATTTAATAAACTAAAAGTATTAAATAACTATGAATTAATTGATCAAAAGTTAATATTAAAAAATAAAGTAATATTAAGAATAAATTTTTCTAATGTCCATCGCACTCATATTACAGTATATAATGAAAAAATGAAATGATCTAACAAGCGAGCGATAGCGTAATGGATAGCGTATGCTTGCGTAGTACCCAAGCGACCCGGGTTCGAATCTCCATCATGTAAAAAAATTTTTCGTTTTTTCTGCGATAAAATAGTGTAAAATTATTAACAATGTAAATATATGTAAAAATAGATTAGAATATTATTTAAATAATATTCTAAATTATAAAAATGTACCTTCAAATACGGGATTATATATACCCTTCGAAATTTATTGTTAGTAATATTTACTAAATATTTTCTAATTAATTCACAATATTTATTCCTGAATCCTTCCAAAAATCTTTCATTGAAAGGATTCTGCAATATTAATTCCTGAATCCTTTCATACATCTTTCATTGAAAGGATTCAGGAATTAATTTTGTGAATTAATTCGAAAAATATTATGGAAATATTACTAAAAAGAAATTTCAAAGAGTATAAATAACGTATTATTGCAGAATCCTTCCAATGAAAGATGTCTGAAAGGATTCAGGAATTAATTTTGTGAATTAATTCGAAAATATTATGGAAATATTACTAAAAAGAAATTTCGAACAGTATAAATCACGTATTATTACAGAATCCTTTCAATGAAAGATGTCTGAGGATTCAGGAATTAATTCACAAATTAATTCCTGAATCCTTTGAGACATCTTTCATTGGAAGGATTCTGTAATAATACGG
Organism: Torymus aiolomorphi; assembly: GCA_036365515.1. Lineage (NCBI taxonomy): Eukaryota > Metazoa > Arthropoda > Insecta > Hymenoptera > Torymidae > Torymus > Torymus aiolomorphi. Next base: position 207,126,638 of record CM070873.1, on the reverse strand, counting down.
GATTTATCCGTCTTCCAAATTTCTTGTTAGTAATATTTTCATAATATTTTCGAATTAATCACAAAATTAATTCCTGAATCCTTTCAGACATCTTTCATTGAAAGGATTCTGCACAATATGTGATATTAATTCTGAAAGGATTCTGAAAGATTCTTTCAGAAATCATTCAGTGAAAGGATTCTGTAATGATGCTATGTCCGGGGTATTTTCCTTTCAGAATTATTTCAGGAAATAATTTTGAAATATCTTTTAGTAACCTTTGGTAATAATCCATGAATCCTTTCAGAAATCTTCTATTGAATAAATTTTGCAATGATATTATAAATTATTTTTGAATTATTCCATTGAATTAATTCTGAAAGGAAAATACCCCGGACATAGCATTATTACAGAA